>OV281357.1:52500-65000 GCA_923062675.1 Marasmarcha lunaedactyla | reverse complement strand
TCGGGCAAGAATGGCTAAACGCATTGTGAGTAAAATCGATGCCGGCTTTGTCACAATTTATGCACCTAGGAGTAATTTCTTCCACGTAGTCCTCACAGTCTTTTTTGTGGTGTTCGTATCCACAGTGACTGCACAGATCCTCTATTTGCTTGCATAGGCGTCTACTATGGCCGAATCCGAGGCACCTAGTACATTGAATCAGGGGCGAATGATCTTCGACCCTGACCCTCTGCAGATCTATATGCAGGACGCCTATTTCTAGAGTCCTGTTCCAAATCTTCGGGGAGACGCTCAATACCACATGATTGACCTGAGGGTTTCTTGTCTTTTTGCGGAACTTGACAGTCATCCGATCGTCATCCTTGCCAAGTCCCGCAAAGATGTTCCCGTTCTGGTTTCTGAGCGCTCCCAAGATTTCTTCGTCTGTGTGTTCAGAGAGTACGCTCCGGAGCTGTAGGAGGGGATCTTTGTTTACTACCTCCTCGCAATGGAGGTTCTTACCGGCTTCTTCAATTTTCCGCCTGACCTTTGCCCTCTCTTCGGTCGTCCTACAGCTCATTATTACCTTCTGGTCCTTGGCTTTTCGGACTCTCTCAACTCGGATCCAGCCATCCTTCGCGTTTACCGCCTCGCGAACCCTGTCCAGAACGTTTTCACTGGTGTCATTTTTGTTTCCGGACGAGACAACTACTGAATGCAGTGTCGTCCTCTCAGAAGCATCAGCTTTTGATCGGCCCGACACCGCCCCCGCGTAGCTGTCTGGTCTGACACTACTTACTTCTTCTCTCTGGCTCTCAATCAACGCCTTTAGTTGGTCCATCCTCTGATTGTTTTCAGAGAGGCACTCCTGCGTGACTTTCAGCTGGGTCAACAGATCTTCATTTTGTGTGTGTGATTCAGTCTTTCGCTCTTCCTTCCTGTTCTCCTTTTTCCCCATCTTTTCCATCTCCTTTGCCATCTCCTTAATCAGCGAAAAGAGCCTGTCACAAGCTTTGGCAATGTCCCTTTTTATCTCCGTTTTAATGTTTTTCGAAGCCTGTAATTGTTCGAACGTCTTGTCTTTACATGCCTTAGCTTCCAGAACCCATTCGCTGATTTTGATGTCGGGGCCTGCCTGACCGGTCTTTGGTAACATGGAGCCTGGCTTGGGGACGGAAATAGCTGCCATGTCATTGGTAGTTTTAGGTGGAGTGCGGACTAAAGCCATCGTAGACGTGAGTCGTCAAAGTGTTTATAAAATCTCAAGCTTGATAAATAGGGGTGTATATTGCCCCTATTATCGTGTAAATAGCAAATTGTAATTTATAATAAAAAATAATAAATAAAATTTTCAAAAAAAAGCACAATAAATTTAAATGTAAAAAATGTAGAAAATGTAGAGTCCGCTTGTATTAAAGTTTCGCGTTTAGAGTGCCTGGTAGAGTCAATGTTGCCTCAGTCAATAAAGTTAAATTAAAATATAAATTTTTATTTGACTCTATATTTAAAGAGTCTCTATGTAGAGTTCAATTTTTGTTCGCCTGTAGAGAGCTCTCCCTTCCAACACTGGCAAAACAAACCGCGTCGCTCTACGACTCCTGGTTGCGGAGATATCGCCGGTTTAAGTTATCCAAGATGGCGGACCAATATGGCCGCCGAAACTTAAAAATCGATTTACTCCGCTTCCAGGCACCGCAGAGGAGCGGGAAAAAGTTCTGGGTGATATCCCTGGCCAGCTCTACCACCCCAGGTGGTCGGTTCAGTCTAAAAAGTGGTGGTGCTATATCGGGCCCAAAAGTGGTGGGGAGGGTGGGGGACCACAAGGGAATCACAACAGTGAAAACCCCGCAGCTCTACGACCACCGGTTCCGGCGCAATGCAAGTTTTAGTAAAAACAAAATGGCGGACCAAGATGGCCGCCAAGTGTTTAAAATGCGATAACTCCGGAACCAGGCGTCTCCCAGGAGCGTGCGAGGTATCTGCGTTCTTCCCCCGGTCCGCTCTACAGTTGTAAAGAGTCAAATCCGCGATATAGACCACTTATGTCCCAGCGCTGTGGGAGGGGGTGGGGGGGGTAGGTCTGCTCAGGCAATCAATCATACAAAAAACCGCAGCTTCTCAAGTCAAAATTTGACCGAGTAATCGTCAAACGAAACTTTGGGCAACCTTGGGCGAAATCAACGGAGATTTCCGCCCAAACACTCTTTTGAAGATTTCTACCGTTTCGGCGGTCACAAACTAGTCGAGCTTGGGCTCGTTGTACAGGTCTTTTTAAGCGCTACAATACTATAATACAAAAAATTTTTTATATGCAACCCCCGAATTTTAATTTCATAAAAATGCAAAATAAAATACTAAAATTTGAATTAAAATATAAATCATTAATTTAAAAATCTGGAAAAAATATTTTACGTTACTTACTATTAATACAATTTTTTAGTAGCGAAAATGAAAATCTAGGGCTGTTATATCCACTCCCACGTGCCACGCCCAATTTTTGAAAAATTTATTGCGCTTAAACTATAAAACCTACAGATCTAAAATTTTGCACATATGTTGACATCACTAATAGCTAAAGGAATATATAAATTTTTCTAAAATATCTTTTTCAATTTTTCAATAATAATTTTTTGAATTTTTACAAAAATTTTAAACTTTAATTACTTAAAAACTACTTAACTTTTTTAAGTTCTGAAAAAACAGGGTGTCTTGTCCGACGAAGGTGCACGATGACAAAGCCTTTTCAACGAAGAAAACAAGCGCACGGCGATTTTCACCACCACGTGCTACTTGTTTTTTTGCTGCCCCTACTTCGCCCTTGGGCGGAATTGGGCGGTTTTGATGTCAGGGAGGTGAGGGCCACCGAGAGCTTCCCGGAGGCACAATTTTCTTAAGGATCACTTCACTGTGTCACTTTCCACGATTTTTCAAACTTTTAATTTTCACAAAACTTTGCCGTTTTTTGCAAAATCAAATAGGCAAAAAATTATTTCAATGCACTGGATGTATAAGTTTTTGCGCAGTATTTTTCCGCAACTTTTGATACCTTTTTTACGCTTGTATCACAAAAACTGCCACTTGTGGAGATTTTTAAAACTTTAAAAATGCGCGGAGTCACCTTGTGCACGTGTGTTCGTCGCGGGGGGTGTCCGCGGACTCTGGTTAGGTTAGGTTAGGTTAGGTTAGGTTAGGTTAGGTTAGGTTAGGTTAGGTTAGGTTAGGTTAGGTTAGGTTAGGTTAGGTTAGGTTAGGTTAGGTTAGGTTAGGTTAGGTTAGGTTAGGTTAGGTTAGGTTTTTTTTTTTTTTTTTTTTTTTTTTTTTTTTTTTTTTTTTTTTTAATCTCATACCTCTGGCATGGTGGCCACAGACTGTGTTTGCTTTTTTACTTTTTACAAAATATGTTATTTTTTCTGTTTCATTATATTTGATCTTTGTTCCCAAATTGTTCTATTTCTTTCTATTTATTTTTAACTCGTTATATTACTATATTGCAATTCATGTTCTATATGTACGTATTTTCATTCTTTTTTTTTAGCTTTTTTATCCTATTTTTCTTCTTACATTTATGGTATTGTTAGTCATTTCAATTATAAGTTTGCAATTTTACTGATGAGTATTACAATTTAGGTATATTCACTATCAAAAAAAAATTTTAAAAAAATTCTTTTCACACAGTTTATTAAGAACCCACTCTTTCTTTATATTTTCCACATTTATTTGCACTTTATAAATTCACTATCCAAAGATTCTAAGACCTTCTTTTTACAAAATTTGTTCAGAACCCACTCTCTTTTATACCTTCTGCATTTGTTTATACCCTTCTATCTACTTCTATCCAGATATATGTTATTTGGGATATTTATCAAAATATTTCAAAAACATATTTCACCATCATCTTATGTGCTGTACCTCTTTCTCCTTTTTTTTGTTTTACAATGCAGATCCTCGCTGTTTTTATAGTATTCCACTCCATAGTGACAGATCA
The DNA here is from genome assembly GCA_923062675.1 of Marasmarcha lunaedactyla. NCBI lineage: Eukaryota > Metazoa > Arthropoda > Insecta > Lepidoptera > Pterophoridae > Marasmarcha > Marasmarcha lunaedactyla. The sequence goes on along the minus strand of OV281357.1, from coordinate 61,036 downwards.
CAGATTTGGTGCGCTTGTAGGTTATGTACAACTGGCAAACGGTATTCTGTAGTTGTGTATGGACTGGCGGATAGATTATAATTCCTTTATCTCTACAGGATAGCGGGGTATTCAATCCTCCGCCAATCCCGATACATTTCAATTTAAGCTCCTGTTTTGCCAGTTGTAGCAGCACGTGTGTTGCAATTTGTATGCAGCCTGTCTTACGGGCAAGGGCTTTTTTATCAACGGGGGAGACCTCAGCAATAGGCAACGGACGATCTAGCCAGAGCGTCCCATCGCTTTCGCACCGGGCATATCTGGCTAAATGTATTATGGTCTCGTTGCTCAATTTTTGAGGTCTCACAGTTGCTGCAGGTTGGGGCTGTTCCTGCCCGCCATTTTTCACAAGCGACCCTGAGGTGTTGGCCGCCGCAGTGACTACATCGCTCTTTGTCAGACTTACAATAGCTTTTCGAATGGCCGTACTCCAAACAGCGGGTGCACTGTACTAAGGGCGACTGATCTTCCGCCCTTACACGCTGCAAATCGATATGCAGCGTGCCAGCCTCAGTCGCCCTTTTCCATATAATCGGTGATGTTGTCATCACTATGTGCCCCGTCAGTGGATTTCTAGCCTTTAATCGATACTTCACTGCGAGGCGTTCTTCCCCAGGGTCCAATCCGACGAACAAATCTTGGTTCTGCTTCTTTATAGCCTGCAACAACTCTTCGTCAGTGTGGAAGGACAGGACGTCTCTAAGGATCAGAAGAGGATCTCGGTTCTTTAGGTCCTCACAAGTTAATTTGCTCCCAGAGCTGAGGATTTTGCGTTTAACCTTTTCCTTTTCCTCTTCCGTCCCGCAACTCATGATGACCTTCCTGTCCTTCGCTTTCCGCACTCTTTCGACCTTCACCCAGCCCTCTTTTGCATTTATTACTTCTCTGATTTGGTTGAGAACATCTTCACCTGTTTCGGTGACATCTCCAGATGTAACAGCAATGGAGTGTAGCGATACTGTTGGGGCCTGTGTGAGGGTTTTTCTCGCTGTTACCTCAGCGTACGTGGTGGCGTTCGTTTCAGCTGCTGTGGTTCTGCGTTTCTCCAGCTCCTCTTTTAATTCCACAATATGCCTATTATTTTCAATTAAGTTCCTATTTGTTTTTTGTAGCTGGTCAAGGAGCTCTGCATTAGCATTTGGAGATGGGGAGGTAGGCGATTTGTCCCGCGGCAAAGGATGTGCATGTTCTGTACTCGGGCTGTTTTTGTTATTTAATTGTACTTCCAGATCCTTCACCATTTCGTAAAGCCTGCCTATGAGTTCTGAGACACTGGTTTTTATGTCCGTACGGATATTCCGGGAGGCATTGAGGTATTTTTTGGCTTTACTCATGCACATCCTAGCCTCAGATGTTCTGTCGGAATACACCTTGGCCGAGTCTGTAGAAGACCTTCTGCTGGAAGAAGTAGTTTTTGTACCAAGACTGGCTGCCTCCCACTCTCCAATGCTTCTTCTAACTTTTGTGTTTTCAATTTCAGGGGATATCTTGCCCGCTATTTCGCCTCCTACAGCTTTTGCTGGTGTGCGCATCATGGTCAGAGGTATGCGTCAATAATTATAAAATAAAATAAAATAATACAAGTTTGTAATGTCAATAAAACAATACTCTAGCTGCTATCTAAGGTGCTGTAAATGGGCACACTATCTATGTTTAGTAGGGATGTAAAATGTCCCGGTCAATAAATAAGACGTCACAAAAGTAAAGCTAATATAAAATTTTTGAAATATTATTCACGTGTTTGGGGTGTAGAGGTCCCCAAACAATAAATAAAACGTCACAATACAAATGTAAATACTTAAAACTAACTTAAAACTATATCACAGAAGTCAATATCACGAAATAAAGGAAGAAGCCCAACTTTAAAAGATTTTCCGAAATTTTCCAACTAGATGGCGCTACCAGTATATTAAGGCGCACATACAGTTTTGGAAATAAATCCTCTCTCCCTAAGCTCCAGGAAAATGGGTGGTGCGGGGGCGGGCTATTTTTCAAAGTTTCTGTCGTCCGATCGGGACGGTTGATGTCTCAATCGAAGCGGACGGTCAAATGCAGGCTATTGAAACTAAAAAATGGTGATGCGCAAAGGAAAATTTTGAAAATATCAAGGAAAAACACTAATTTTAACCAAAAAATGCCGGATTTACGCTAAGTTTTGCAAAATTTTCCAACACCGTTTTCCCGTGGAAGGTTCCTTTGTGTCTTAAAAGACGCGCAGGAGCACGGCGCAGATGATGGTATAAGGATTTGAAAAATATTTGCAAAACAAAGTGTTTAATAAAATTTTGAAAATAAAAACTACCAAAAAACTACTATTTTATATGAAAAACAAAGGAAATATTTAATTTTCCGTCTACAACGATGAACCAAAAGGTGTTATTTACCCTTCTCGGAACAGCAAAAACCTAAATACACAATATTATTCACTAATACCTATTAGAACCGGTCAGAACGGTATTTTGTCTTATAAAATTTATATCGAAAAACGAGTTTTCCGGGATTTCCACGAGATTCCAAAAAGAAAATTTCACCGCAACCTTATAAAAAGGACGGCGTCAATAAAACAAAAATTTCAATACAAAAATCTCGAAAATCGGCCAGCAAAAACTCAATATAATATATGTATTTGTGATATAATTTTCTAAATTTAGCACCGCTTAGGTAGACTTTTGATGGGCGTGGCACTTTGATATTTTGTTAATTTTCAAAGTTTCTGTCGTCCGATCGGGACGGTTGATGTCTCAATCGAAGCGGACGGTCAAATGCAGGCTATTGAAACTAAAAAATGGTGATGCGCAAAGGAAAATTTTGAAAATATCAAGGAAAAACACTAATTTTAACCAAAAAATGCCGGATTTACGCTAAGTTTTGCAAAATTTTCCAACACCGTTTTCCCGTGGAAGGTTCCTTTGTGTCTTAAAAGACGCGCAGGAGCACGGCGCAGATGATGGTATAAGGATTTGAAAAATATTTGCAAAACAAAGTGTTTAATAAAATTTTGAAAATAAAAACTACCAAAAAACTACTATTTTATATGAAAAACAAAGGAAATATTTAATTTTCCGTCTACAACGATGAACCAAAAGGTGTTATTTACCCTTCTCGGAACAGCAAAAACCTAAATACACAATATTATTCACTAATACCTATTAGAACCGGTCAGAACGGTATTTTGTCTTATAAAATTTATATCGAAAAACGAGTTTTCCGGGATTTCCACGAGATTCCAAAAAGAAAATTTCACCGCAACCTTATAAAAAGGACGGCGTCAATAAAACAAAAATTTCAATACAAAAATCTCGAAAATCGGCCAGCAAAAACTCAATATAATATATGTATTTGTGATATAATTTTCTAAATTTAGCACCGCTTAGGTAGACTTTTGATGGGCGTGGCACTTTGATATTTTGTTAATTTTCAAAGTTTCTGTCGTCCGATCGGGACGGTTGATGTCTCAATCGAAGCGGACGGTCAAATGCAGGCTATTGAAACTAAAAAATGGTGATGCGCAAAGGAAAATTTTGAAAATATCAAGGAAAAACACTAATTTTAACCAAAAAATGCCGGATTTACGCTAAGTTTTGCAAAATTTTCCAACACCGTTTTCCCGTGGAAGGTTCCTTTGTGTCTTAAAAGACGCGCAGGAGCACGGCGCAGATGATGGTATAAGGATTTGAAAAATATTTGCAAAACAAAGTGTTTAATAAAATTTTGAAAATAAAAACTACCAAAAAACTACTATTTTATATGAAAAACAAAGGAAATATTTAATTTTCCGTCTACAACGATGAACCAAAAGGTGTTATTTACCCTTCTCGGAACAGCAAAAACCTAAATACACAATATTATTCACTAATACCTATTAGAACCGGTCAGAACGGTATTTTGTCTTATAAAATTTATATCGAAAAACGAGTTTTCCGGGATTTCCACGAGATTCCAAAAAGAAAATTTCACCGCAACCTTATAAAAAGGACGGCGTCAATAAAACAAAAATTTCAATACAAAAATCTCGAAAATCGGCCAGCGGTTAGGTTAGGTTAGGTTAGGTTAGGTTAGGTTAGGTTAGGTTAGGTTAGGTTAGGTTAGGTTAGGTTAGGTTAGGTTAGGTTAGGTTAGGTTAGGTTAGGTTAGGTTAGGTTAGGTTAGGTTAGGTTAGGTTAGGTTAGGTTAGGTTAGGTTAGGTTAGGTTAGGTTAGGTTAGGTTAGGTTAGGTTAGGTTAGGTTAGGTTAGGTTAGGTTAGGTTAGGTTAGGTTAGGTTAGGTTAGGTTAGGTTAGGTTAGGTTAGGTTAGGTTAGGTTAGGTTAGGTTAGGTTAGGTTTTTTTTTTTTTTTTTTTTTTTTTTTTTAAAAGTTTCTTCTACCAGCGCACAGTTTGTCGCTGACTATATTTGACAGTTTACAGTTTTTATGTACTTTTTATTATTGGGTTTATAAGTTACTCCTTATCCATTCTTCCTTTACAACTTTTATTATGTAACATCATCTGTGGTTTAATCACTTCGTTCTATGTTTACAACTTATTCTAAGTTTTGAGACATTATTTTCTTTTTCTTTTTCTCTTTCTTTTGAAATATTAATTCCTATACTGTTAGTACATTTGCTATTTCTTCATTCTTATTTTTCTTTGTTTCTTAGCTTTAAGCTTTTAATTCTATTTCTGATTTACGTCCTTTGTAAGCTGTCATTTAGTTATATTTATCTGTTTATTGTCAGTCTATTTATTACATTTTTAAATGGGGATCAAAAAATTTTTATAGCTTTTCATATATGTGTATAATTTTTAAGTATTTTGCCAAATTTCCTTTATTTTCTTCCCTCTGTCCTTTTCCATCCATCCTTGTATGTTGAACCGAATTATTCTAACAATAATTTGACAACATACTCTCTCATCCGTATTTATTTATATAAACAAATACTGCCCTCTCTCTTCCATTTTCCACTATCGTTTTCCGTTCTTTTTTCCACTGCGCACCAGACTATTTATGAATTTTAATCCTTTACAAATTCTATGATTTGCCAGGGTTAAATTAAACAAATTGATTTTGTGGTTGGTGGCAGTGGACTGTGCTTTATCAAACTTCTTCCAGCAGCCGTAGTGTTTCTCCCCTGAGGCAAAGTTGCAAAGTTTTTTATTTGGTAGGTTTTTGCAAGATGATGGGAAGATAGGACCAACGGCGTTGGTCCCGAGCTTCCCATTCTGTAATAATGGAGAGTATTCGACCCCGCCGTCGTTCCTACCCTCTTCACCATAGGTCTTTATATTCAAATTTTTATTGTTATGCTCAGCTTTTAAAACCACCAAGATACAACAGGCCAAGTGTTCATCGTTTGCTAGTTGGACACCCTCAGCAATACGCCACAGTTGTTCTAGCGAGTGCGTCCCAGCGCTTTCTCACTGCACAGTCCAGGCTGAGGGCGTTATGGTCGTGCTGATTTAATCTGGCAGCCTTGCAGTTTCTGCACGAAGGGGGTGCGCCAGCATTGTACTCTGAGCAGTCCGCCTTAAGGTGCGGACCACCACAATGGCTGCAGATGTCAGCTTCCTCCGTGCAGAAACGCCTGCCATGACCATAGCCCAGACACCGCGTGCATTGCACTAGCGGTGTCTGGTCCTCCACCTTGACACGCTGGAGATCGATGTGTAGGGTGCCAACTTCCAGGGTGTTATGCCATATTGCAGGGGAGACACTGATTACTACATGCCTAGTTAACGGGTTCCTGGCTTTACGCCTATATTTAATTTGAACCCGTACGTCGGGGGGGTCCAGGCCGGCAAAAATTTTTGGGTTTTGATTTTTAAAACCTTTTATAATATCCTCGTCAGAGTGAGCTGCAAGGACGTTTCTGAGGATGAGAAGAGGGTCTTTATTCGTCATAGACTCACAAGTGAGTCTTTGCCCTGCTGTAGTGAGTTTCTCTTTTATTCGAGTTCTCTCATCCTCCGTCCTGCAGCTCACTATGACCTTTTGGTCCTTTGCCTTTCGGACTCTCTCCACCCGAATCCATCCCTCTTTCGCCTCCATGGCCCCTCTGACTCTATCCAAGACGTTGTCTGCAGTGTCCATTTTGTCCTCGGACGCCACCACAACGGAGTGTAGAGTTACCCTTTCAAAAGTCTCAACTTTTGGCGGGCCGGCTACTACACCCGCATATGTGGTGGCGACCGGGGCCGCGTTTTTCTTTTCCAACAGATTCCTTAGTTCGTCCATCTTCCGACTGTTTTCTTGGATATCGTCAGAGGTTTTCCTTAGTTGCAGAATTAGTTCTCCATTTTCCTTGTCCCCATCAGGTTTACTCGACGTTCTGTGCTCTATCTCCACCTTTTCACTTCCCATTCCCTTCATCTCAGTGTCTATTTCCTTCACAATTTGATATAATCTCTCACATGCTTCCATTACGCCAGCCTTAATGTCGCTTTTTAAGTTACGGGACATATTAAGGAACTTTTTTGCTTTTATGAAGCATGCGCGAGCCTCCGTCAATCTGTCCTTATAGCCGGGGGCGGCTTGTGTCGCCTTGGATGATGTTGGCGTTGTATTGTTCGAGTCTGTACAAGCCGCCTCCAGCGCTTCTATACTTCGTCGAACTTTTGAGACTGTAATTGTTTTCGGTGGAGTCTTTACTGATTCAAGCTCTTGTACCATTTTTATGGGTGTGCGGTAAAGGGCCATGGTAGAAGAAATTACCTCTGATGATTTAATGCGACTGATTCAAGAAGGGGTGTAAACGGTCCCTATAGTCGATGCGTCAACTTAAATTATTTACTTAATTATGTATTTCTGTTCTATATCAGAGATATAAGTAAAGTATGAATAATGATCGATTTGTAGGAATAACAATATACGTCTGTTGAGCTGTAAAGGAGCTCTCAGTCTAGATAAATGAATATTTGTTTAAAAACAAAATAGTCGAAAGTTTACTAGTATATTATCTACTTGATTGGGGTGTAGAGGTTCCCAATCAATAAAAACGTCACAACACGAAATAAATAACAAAAACTAGCTTAAGACTAATCACAAGTCCAATATCACAGTTTCTAAACTATTTCCTACAAAATTATTAAATACGTTTTATAAATATGTAAGTTTTTAGGGTGTAAAGGTCCCCAGTCAATATTGAAAACGTCACAACACAAAGAAACTTAATAAAAACTAACTTAAACTATATCACAGAAGTCAATATCACTAACTATAAGCAAAAAGCCCAACTTTAAAAATTTCCGAAAAATTTACCAACTAGATGGCGCTACCAGTATTTTAAGGCGCACATACACTTTTGTAAACAATTCCTCACTCCCTAAGCTCCAGGAAAATGGGTGGTGTGGGGGCGGGCTATTTTTCGAAGTTTTTGCAGTCCGATCGGGACGGTTGATGTCTCAATCGAAGCGGACGGTAAAATGCAGGCTATTGAAACTAAAAAGTGGGGATGCGCAAAGGAAAATTTAGAAAATATCAAGGAAAAACACTAATTTAAACCAAAAAATGCCGGATTTACGCTAAGTTTTGCAAAATTTTCCAACACCGTTTTCCCGTGGAAGGTTCCTTAGTGCCTTAAAAGACGCGCAGGAACACGGCGCAGATGATGGTATAACAAGTTTGAAGAATAATTGCAAAACAAAGTGTTTAATAAAATTTTGAAAAATAAAAACTACCAAAAACTACTATTTTATATGAAAAACAAGGAAAAATTGAATTTTCCGTCTACAACGATGAACCAAAAGGTGTTATTTAACCTTCTCGGAACAGCAAAAACCTAGAAACACAATATTATTCACTAATACCTATTAGAACCGGTCAGAACGGTATTTTGTCTTATAAAATTAATATCAAAAAACGAGTTTTCCGGGATTTCCACGAGATTCCAAAAAGAAAATTTCACCGGAACCTTATAAAAAGGACGGCGTCAATAAAACAAAAATTTCAATGCAAAAATCTCGAAAATCGGCCAGCAAAAACTCAATATATTATATGTAATTGTGTTATAAAATTCTAAAATTCGCACCGCTTAAGTAAACTTTTGATGGGCGTGGCACTATGTTATTTTGCTATTTTTCGAAGTTTTTGCAGTCCGATCGGGACGGTTGATGTCTCAATCGAAGCGGACGGTAAAATGCAGGCTATTGAAACTAAAAAGTGGGGATGCGCAAAGGAAAATTTAGAAAATATCAAGGAAAAACACTAATTTAAACCAAAAAATGCCGGATTTACGCTAAGTTTTGCAAAATTTTCCAACACCGTTTTCCCGTGGAAGGTTCCTTAGTGCCTTAAAAGACGCGCAGGAACACGGCGCAGATGATGGTATAACAAGTTTGAAGAATAATTGCAAAACAAAGTGTTTAATAAAATTTTGAAAAATAAAAACTACCAAAAACTACTATTTTATATGAAAAACAAGGAAAAATTGAATTTTCCGTCTACAACGATGAACCAAAAGGTGTTATTTAACCTTCTCGGAACAGCAAAAACCTAGAAACACAATATTATTCACTAATACC
>OV281357.1:45000-47500 GCA_923062675.1 Marasmarcha lunaedactyla | reverse complement strand
GACCCTGTCAAGAACCTCTTCGCCTGTATCTGTTTCGTCTTCTGACGTTACAACAACAGAGTGAAACACTCCCCTCTCCGTCGTTTGTCCACCAGGACGTTGTGCGACAACACTGGAATACGTCTGCTTTTGCAATGGCGTTTGTTCCCTCGATTTTTCTAAAAACTCTCTTAGGTCTTCAATTTTCCTATTATTTTCTTTGACCATTTCCGTGGTTTCCTGTAACTGTGTCTTTAAATCCTCACTATGGTAATTTGAGTCAGTTATTTTGTCGCACTCTTTTTGTTCCTTTTCTAGCTCCTTAACTATCTGGTAAAGTCGCTCCACTGCCTCAGTAATTCTTACTTTTATTTCAGTTTTTATGTTGCGTGAGATACTTAGGTTCGTAGTTACCTTACTGAGGCAGGCTCGCGCTTCGGTCAATTTGTTTTTATATACAGGTCCTGTCTGCGATGTCCTGGTCGAGACGGGGGAGGTGTTTATGGGATCCGCTCCAACTGCCTCCCATTCCCCGATACTTCTCCTTACTTTTGACGTGCGCGTAAACGTCTTCGGCGGTGATTGATTGTCACCATCCCTGCAAGTCTGCTTAGTCGGCGTACGATATAACGACATGCTTGTAAGAGAAGGAGGTAGTCGTCAATTAGAATAAAAAGTAAGTTTGTAAAAGTTGTAAAAAAATACTAAAACTATAATAAATTTAAAAATATAAAATAAAATTTAGAATTCCAAAATAATTTCGCCACGTCAATGAGCTATATATCTAATAATACTAACGTAGTTAAAATATCACAGTAAACTTAAATTTAAACAGCCCAGTCAAGAAAAACAAAATTATCACAGTATTATAATATAAGTTCGATTTACAAAAAATAGATGGCGCTACTTGTATTTTAAAGCGCGCATACAGTTTTGGAAATAAATCCTCACTCCCTAAGCTCCAGGAAAATGGGTGGTGTGGGGGCGTAAACAATTAACAATATATTATTACCTATCAAAACCGGTCAGAACGGTATTTTGTCTAATAAAATTACTATAAAATGGAGTTTTCCGGGATTTTCTCGAGATTCCAAAATGAAAATTTCACCCGAACCTTATAAACAGGTAGGCGTCAATAAAACAAAAATAAAAATGTAAAAATCTCAAAAATCGACCAGCAAAAACTCAATGAAATATATGTATTTGTGTTATGGTTAGGTTAGGTTAGGTTAGGTTAGGTTAGGTTAGGTTAGGTTAGGTTAGGTTAGGTTAGGTTAGGTTAGGTTAGGTTAGGTTAGGTTAGGTTAGGTTAGGTTAGGTTAGGTTAGGTTAGGTTAGGTTAGGTTAGGTTAGGTTAGGTTAGGTTAGGTTAGGTTAGGTTAGGTTAGGTTAGGTTAGGTTAGGTTAGGTTAGGTTAGGTTAGGTTAGGTTAGGTTAGGTTAGGTTAGGTTAGGTTAGGTTAGGTTAGGTTAGGTTAGGTTAGGTTAGGTTAGGTTAGGTTAGGTTAGGTTAGGTTAGGTTAGGTTAGGTTAGGTTAGGTTAGGTTAGGTTAGGTTAGGTTAGGTTAGGTTAGGTTAGGTTAGGTTAGGTTAGGTTAGGTTAGGTTAGGTTAGGTTAGGTTAGGTTAGGTTAGGTTAGGTTAGGTTAGGTTAGGTTAGGTTAGGTTAGGTTAGGTTAGGTTAGGTTAGGTTAGGTTAGGTTAGGTTAGGTTAGGTTAGGTTAGGTTAGGTTAGGTTAGGTTAGGTTAGGTTAGGTTAGGTTAGGTTAGGTTAGGTTAGGTTAGGTTAGGTTAGGTTAGGCTAGGTTAGGTTAGGTTAGGTTAGGTTAGGTTAGGTTAGGTTAGGTTAGGTTAGGTTAGGTTAGGTTAGGTTAGGTTAGGTTAGGTTAGGTTAGGTTAGGTTAGGTTAGGTTAGGTTAGGTTAGGTTAGGTTAGGTTAGGTTAGGTTAGGTTAGGTTAGGTTAGGTTAGGTTAGGTTAGGTTAGGTTAGGTTAGGTTAGGTTAGGTTAGGTTAGGTTAGGTTAGGTTAGGTTAGGTTAGGTTAGGTTAGGTTAGGTTAGGTTAGGTTAGGTTAGGTTAGGTTAGGTTAGGTTAGGTTAGGTTAGGTTAGGTTAGGTTAGGTTAGGTTAGGTTAGGTTAGGTTAGGTTAGGTTAGGTTAGGTTAGGTTAGGTTAGGTTAGGTTAGGTTAGGTTAGGTTAGGTTAGGTTAGGTTAGGTTAGGTTAGGTTAGGTTAGGTTAGGTTAGGTTAGGTTAGGTTAGGTTAGGTTAGGTTAGGTTAGGTTAGGTTAGGTTAGGTTAGGTTAGGTTAGGTTAGGTTAGGTTAGGTTAGGTTAGGTTAGGTTAGGTTAGGTTAGGTTAGGTTAGGTTAGGTTAGGTTAGGTTAGGTTAGGTTAGGTTAGGTTAGGTTAGGTTAGGTTAGGTTAGGTTAGGTTAGGTTAGGTTAGGTTAGGTTAGGTTAGGTTAGGTTAGGTTAGGTTAGGTTAGGTTAGGTTAGGTTAGGTTAGGTTAGGTTAGGTTAGGTT
>OV281357.1:37500-42500 GCA_923062675.1 Marasmarcha lunaedactyla | reverse complement strand
TTAGGTTAGGTTAGGTTAGGTTAGGTTAGGTTAGGTTAGGTTAGGTTAGGTTAGGTTAGGTTAGGTTAGGTTAGGTTAGGTTAGGTTAGGTTAGGTTAGGTTAGGTTAGGTTAGGTTAGGTTAGGTTAGGTTAGGTTAGGTTAGGTTAGGTTAGGTTAGGTTAGGTTAGGTTAGGTTAGGTTAGGTTAGGTTAGGTTAGGTTAGGTTAGGTTAGGTTAGGTTAGGTTAGGTTAGGTTAGGTTAGGTTAGGTTAGGTTAGGTTAGGTTAGGTTAGGTTAGGTTAGGTTAGGTTAGGTTAGGTTAGGTTAGGTTAGGTTAGGTTAGGTTAGGTTAGGTTAGGTTAGGTTAGGTTAGGTTAGGTTAGGTTAGGTTAGGTTAGGTTAGGTTAGGTTAGGTTAGGTTAGGTTAGGTTAGGTTAGGTTAGGTTAGGTTAGGTTAGGTTAGGTTAGGTTAGGTTAGGTTAGGTTAGGTTAGGTTAGGTTAGGTTAGGTTAGGTTAGGTTAGGTTAGGTTAGGTTAGGTTAGGTTAGGTTAGGTTAGGTTAGGTTAGGTTAGGTTAGGTTAGGTTAGGTTAGGTTAGGTTAGGTTAGGTTAGGTTAGGTTAGGTTAGGTTAGGTTAGGTTAGGTTTTTTTTTTTTTTTTTTTTTTTTTTTTTTTTTTTTTTTTTCTCTCTTAAACCTCCGGCATATATGGCCGCAGTCCTTTTTAAACAGGTTGTATCTTATAAAGGCATTTTGAAATTTTATTGATCTTCTATACTTGATATACGTAAACATAAATAATACAGTGATGATATAAGTACACACATAAATTTGCTCTGAATATTCGTTTGATGACCACTTAATTACATTTTATCTTATCCATTTCTTGCTTCCCATGACTATTGCTATAATTATCCAGTTTAAAATTAAATTTCATTCTTCGTTATCGTATGTTGAGCCAAAATATACTTACCATATTTTACTAACATACTTTCTTTGACTATTTATTTCTATTTATTACTGTATTTGTTACTTTCTTACAATAGTTTAGAAAAGCATCTCTCTTACTTCCATGTATTAGGCTTGGGATATTTTCTATAGTTATTTCAGAGCCTATATTAATTTCTAGTTCTATCCTTAGGCGTTCGTGAATTGGGCATTCGGTTAGGATGTGCATGACCGTTTCGTGTTTCTCAGGCTCACAGGCGCAGGATGGGCTCTCTTTGCACTTGAAACGGTGCAGGTATTCCGAGAACCCACCATGCCCTGTTATAATTTGTGTGGTCAGGCGATCGATCGGCATCTTCCTTACGATTCTGTATGCGGCAATTGCATCAGGAAAGAAAAGTTTGGTATTGCCTGCGGTTGTGCCATTTATGTATCGCTTATTCCATTCGTCAAGCGATTGCATACGAATGCATCGCTTGACGAATGAAATGGGGCATTTGTCATAGGCAGGTCTTTTTTTGTTATATTTGGCCGCTTCCTTCGCTAGCTGGTCCGCGCGTTCGTTTCCTGCTAAACCTACATGAGCCTTTATCCAATAGAAAACCACAGATTTATCCATCTCAGATAAAGTCTGCAGGATTTTCCGCGTTTTAATCGCTAGTTGGTGATGGCAGTCCAAGGACACGACGGATTGGAGTGCGGCCATTGAATCGCTGTATATGGCGATGTCGACCTCTTTACGCTTAATGGCCTGTTCACTGGCCTCGCACAGAGCCAGAAGCTCCGCCTGGTAGACGGTGCAATAGGATGGCAGATTAAGTTTGACGGACCTGACTTCGGCCTCGCTATTCCAAAAGGATAGCGCAGCACCGACATGTCCGTCAATCTTACTGCCATCCGTGAAGATTCTTACGTCGTAGTTGCTGTTTCTGTCCAGCTGTTCCTGGTCTACCAGGTTTAGGAACTTAAGGCTCACATGCTTTGATGGATGCAAGTCATCGGCAAATGGGGCCCTTCTCTCAACCTCTCGGTCACCAAGCTCAGATTGGTTTTTCCCCTTCTTTGCCTCATACAGCTTGGCTGTTTCCCGGACGCGTATGTCCAAGGGTAAAATTCCGGTGAGCAGCAGAACTGAATTTAAAGACGCCGTTCGGTACGCCTTACTAATCTTCTGCAGGAACCCACGCTGCATTGCATTCAGCTTGTCCTTTATGCATACCTTTTTTGTAGCTGGCGCCCAGACGCTAGCTGCATACAGGATTATGGGCTCAATAGTGGCTGTATATATCATCCGAACAATGTCCGGATGAAGGCCCCAGCTTATTTTGGCAGCTCTGGCCAGTTGCTTGTATGCAGCTATCGTCTTTTTGCAGAGGTTTTGGACGTGGGTGTTGAAAGTCAGTTTGTGGTCAAAGGTGACTCCGAGCAGCTTTATTTCTTTTGTGACCGCGATGACGACTCCCCCCATGCGCAGGCGAGGGATGTCAAACTTATTTTTGCGCGTTATTAGCATCGAATAAGTTTTATGCGGAGCAAATCTAAGTTTGTTGGTGACACCCCACGCCCGAACATACTCAAGAGTCTTGTTTGCCTGTAGTTCTATTTCCAGGGCGGTGTCACCAGTAAAGAGGAGGACGATGTCGTCGGCAAAAGCTTGGGCATAGTCATTTCGTTGCTCAAGTCCTTTTAGTAGGGAGTCTAGAAGAAGGTTCCAGAGGATGGGACCCCCAATAGATCCCTGGACACAGCCCATGTTTGTAGCCCTCGTGGTTTCTTCGCCGCCATACCGCACTCTCACGCTCCTGTCATTTAGATAGCTGCCAATAACCCTTCTCAAATTCCCAGGGCACTTTTCCTCAGCCAGCCGGATCCTAATCATTGGCCACCAAGCACTATCAAAGGCCCCCTCTATGTCCAATGAAACCATCAAAGTCATTTTTTTATGGTCTAAATTTGATCTTATATATGTCATAAGATCATAGAGGGAGTCTTCGGTGCTACGCTGGGGCATGAATCCGTACTGGCGAGTACTGATTTTGGGAACTAGGTGATATTTGAGTCGGGTTACTAGCAGCTTTTCAAGGATTTTTCCGAGTATCGGTAACAGGCCTATGGGGCGGTAAGATTTCGGGTTACTGTAATCGCTCTTACCCGCCTTCCTGAGAACCACCACAGTTGCCTCCTTCCACACTTTCGGAAAATAGTGAAGGGCTAAGCACCTATTCATTATAGCCAGAAATAGATCGGGGTTGCTGTTTATGGCTTCAACGCAGATATCCGACGTAAAGCCATCCGCGCCAGGGGCTTTTTTAGGGTTCAGGGTTTTCATTACCCATTCAAGCTCCGTTTTTGTGAACGGTGGTTCAGTACAATCTTCCCCATCTCCAGCGGCGTCTAGCTCATCTGCCCTTCTCCTTATGTCCGCGTGTTCCCGGGCATCGTCATCCCCCGTATCCCTCGGGTAGAACGTCTCCGCAAGTAGCTTGACTGAGTCTTTCGCATTAAGTGTTACGCCGTTCTGCTCGAGTGGAAGATCCTCCTCACGCTTTTTCGTTCTCCCGATGACCCTGTATACACTGTCCCAGACGCTCTCTCTGTCCTGCCTACTACAAAAATCCCTCCAGCTCTCGATTTGCGCTATCCTAGCTTGTTCTTCATATGCTCTTTTCAGCTGAAGGTACTCCTCTACTACTCTGGCACGTCGACAGGGTGCAGCGCGACCGATTCGGTTTTTGTGAGTGGCGACCTGTTTTTTGAGTTGTGAGAGATGTTCCGACCACCATGGCACCGAAGGCACAACATTGTTCCTCCTTCTGGGAATCGCATATGCACAAGCATTTTCTATGTTATTAGTATACAGGACCACGATTTGTTCAAGTTGAACGGCTTCGGTGATATTATTTACCACTTCCGCCGTTAGTTTATTCTGATGGTGCAATTGGCCTAGTTTCGCATGAAATTTTGGCCAATCTGCTTTTTTAGTATGAAATATTCTCGTGGTCCTGTTTATACTATGCGCCTTTGTTTTTTGCAATCCCAGGGTAAACGAGATGCCATTGTGGTCGGAACTTGTTAGTTTCTCATCCACTGTCCAGTTCACCACCCGATCCAGCAGCTCGGTCGAGCACGCTGATACATCCACGTTGCTGGTATAGCGTATCCCGCCTCTTACCGTATCGAACGTTGGCTTGTTACCGACATTAAGCACCTCCAGCTCCAACTCGTTCAGCGCTCCGAACATTTCTTCGCCCCTTTTATCTGTTTTTGCACCCCCCCACCAAGTGTTTTTAGCGTTCGCGTCGCCACCGATTATGAGCCTCTTTGTTCCCAGAACCTCCCCAATTTTCCTTAGATGTTTCAGATATGAGTCCATGGGTTGATCGGGCTCAAAGTAGAAGGACACCAAAGTTACTCCGCGGCCACCGATATGGGCACCTACCACAGCGATGTTGGGTGTGGTCAGCTGTGGGTATTGAGTGATTTCAATATTAGGGTCAAAGACGGCGATTGCCGCCTTGACTGTACCCATACCGGTAGCCTGGAACACTCGTGTGCCTCGGTAGCCCCTCATATTCCCAACCCGACCCACATATGGCTCCTGGATGAGTGCTAAGGAGGATCTGTTTTTCCCGGCTTCAATGATTAACTCATCGGTGGCGAGCTTTTTCCTTTGTAGATTTGCTTGGAGGATTCGGAGGGGTGTATTATTAACCAAGGTGCCCTTAGCAGTATGCCACAGAGGAGCGCGCCAGTGTGTCCCATCTCTTACGAACCGGGCATTCCTGGCTAAAGGCGTTATGCTCCTTGTGGTTAGGTTAGGTTAGGTTAGGTTAGGTTAGGTTAGGTTAGGTTAGGTTAGGTTAGGTTAGGTTAGGTTAGGTTAGGTTAGGTTAGGTTAGGTTAGGTTAGGTTAGGTTAGGTTAGGTTAGGTTAGGTTAGGTTAGGTTAGGTTAGGTTAGGTTAGGTTAGGTTAGGTTAGGTTAGGTTAGGTTAGGTTAGGTTAGGTTAGGTTAGGTTAGGTTAGGTTAGGTTAGGTTAGGTTAGGTTAGGTTAGGTTAGGTTAGGTTAGGTT
>OV281357.1:27500-32500 GCA_923062675.1 Marasmarcha lunaedactyla | reverse complement strand
GTTTCCGGACCGGGCATGAATGGCTAAACGCATTGTGGCACACTTCATTTCGGTGTGCATTAGATGCAGCGCAGTTTGTACATCTTGGCGAGAGGCCCTCGCGGTACTCCTGACATTCTGTCTTGTGATGTTCACCTCCGCAGTGACTACACAAATCTGCTGTGCCTTTGCACAGACGCCTGCTATGGCCAAATCCGAGGCATCTCGTGCATTGGATCAAGGGAGAATGATCCTCAACCCTGACCCTTTGCAAATCGATGTGCAACACGCTATTTTCTAAAGTCCTGCTCCAGATGATCGGAGAGACGCTCAGAACCACGTGGTTGACTTGCGGATTCCGCGTTCTTTTGCGGAACTTGACGATCACCCTATCTTCTTCCTCGCCAAGTCCCGCAAAGATGTTCGGGTTCTGGTTTCTGAGCGCCTCCACGACTTCGTCGTCCGTGTGCACGGCAAGTACGCTACTGAGCTGTAGGAGGGGGTCCTTGTTTGTGACTTCTTCACATTTCAAATTGTCGCCATCTTTTTCGATCTTCCGCTTGACCTCTGCCCTTTCCTCGGTCGTCCTACAGCTCAGGATCACTTTCTGGTCTTTTGCCTTTCTTGCCCTCTCTACCCGGATCCAGCCATCCCTCGCCTTCACGGCCTCCCGTACTCTCTCCAAAACGTTTTCACTAGTGTCATTCTCGTTTCCTGACGAGACAACTACCGAGTGCAGCGTCGTCCGCTCAAAAGCATTAGCTTTTGATCGGCCCGACACCGCCCCCGCGTAGCTGTCCGGTCTGACGCTAGGTGCTGACTGTTTTTGAGTTTCGATAATTTCTTGGAGTTCTTCCATTCTTGCATTATTGTCAGCTATAAAATCTCGGGTTTTTTGCAATTCCATTATTAGTAACTCCTCATTGAGTGAACACTTGTGAGTAACCGAGTTCGTGTCACCTTTTTCCGCCAGTTCCTGTTTTACACCCTTTTCTATTTCCCTCGCCATCACCTTGACTATTGCGTATAATCTGTCGCATGCCATAGCGATGTCCCTTTTTATTTCAGTTTTTGTGTTTCTTGATACTTTCAACTGTTCGAGAGCTTGATCCTTATACATCTTGGCCTCTAGCAGCCAATTTTTAGCCCTAGCATCAGGTCCTGCCTGGCTCATTCTTGGTGTTACTGTATAGGTCTTAGGGACAGAGATATCTGTTACACAATCAGTCGGTTTATTGGGGGTGCGATAGAGCGCCATTTTAGTCGCAAATCGTCAACAATTAAAATAAATAAAATAAAATAAAATTAGAATTATAGATTCAGTCGTGATAATAGGGGTGTATAATGTCCCTATTATCGTGTAAATAATTGAATAATTTAAATAAATTTAAAAATAAAATAAAAATTTAAATTAAAATAAAATCAAGTCAAATCAAATCAAATTAAAATAAAATCAAATCAGAATAAAATAAAAAAAATTTTTATCAAATAAATATAAATAATTTAAATAAATGTAGAGTAAGCTTTGTTCTGTAAAATCCCCGGTTCAGAGTACCTGGTAGAGTCAGTTATGTTTCCTTGCAATTTTTATTGTGCTCTACAATTGATTCTAGATAGCTCTATGTAGAGCTAGTCTTAAGCCTGTATCACCCCTTTGTCAAAGATAATTTAATAACAATTTTTAAAGTTTTTTGTCTCTATGTAGAGACAGTGGGGGGAGAAGAGGGGATAGTACTCACCAGTCCCACCCTTTGGTGAAAGTCCCAGCCTAATCGGACCAGTGGTTCAAAAGTTATTTGTTTAAATACGTATGTAAATATGTGTTTAAATACGTATTCAAACAAGTATTCAAATTATTTAAATGAATGATATTTAAGTATGTTGCGTACAAGGATTTTATTGTCTAAGTTATAAAAACTTCGAAAAATTTTCAAATTTACAAAAAAGGGGGTGGGGTGGTCGGGGGGGGGGTGCGGGGACAAATAGAACACTTGGACTTAAGGTCCCTACCAGAACAAAGTTTTAAAAAAAAAAAAAAAAAAAAAAAAAAAAAAAAAAAAAAAAAAAAAAAAAAAAAAAAAAAAAATAAAAAAAATTTTTCGACTCTATGTAGAGTTGGGGGGGGGGGAGGTGGTAGTACTCGCAAAAACCAACCCCTCAGTGAAGGTCCCAGCTAAATCGGACCAGGGGTTCCGAAGTTACACCTAGTAAAAACTGTCCAAAATTACCAAATATATATACTAAGGTACTCCCTACAGATGTACCCCGTACAACATAAATACTTATACTACAAAAATATTTTTATAATTTAGGGGTAGGGGGTTGAAATTTTGGGGGTAGGTCTGAGAGGGATATATCTATGGAGGGCCTGGGTGGTATAGGGGGTGGGTTAGGGAGGGGGGGCCAAAAATTTGGCTATTTTTGGCCTAGGACAAACGGTTCCCGAGATACGGGGATTATTCCCTAAAATCCTTATCAAAACAATCTTATTTTTTGCGTTTGTAGACTGTCCGGCTATTCTTGATGTTCCTGTGATAGCTCCGGTGTTTATGGTAAGGATTTTAGGAAATTTACGTTGGGGGGAGAGGGATGGTGCGCGCACAAGGCGCGATGAAGTTTGGAATTTTTAGGGGGGGGGGCGCGACTGTTGTGGTGTCTGGAATCTGAGGGGGTGGTTTTTGCCAGCTTCCGAAGGTTGGTTTTGGGGTCTAATATTACCCTAGAGGGGCGGGATTTTCGGGAACGTCTAGCCGGGGTGCCAAATTTACTGGCAGTATGGTCGGATTCTGGAATGGGGGTTTGCAACCCCAAGATTTTTCGACTTTTGTCCAAAAATCTTCCCGGGGGTGAGTTTTGGGGGTGGGTACAGGTAGATTACCCCTGAAACTGCTTCAGATCAGACTGAATCAATTTTTTGTTATTTTCCCGAAATTCCCGCTCCTTCACCCTTAAATAAGGGTTACCAACTTAGTTGCGAATGGCGTCCGGGGCCCTTCGCAACTTTAAAAATTTCTATAAATTAAACTATTAGTCCCGGGATAAAACTAATGGTTGCTACAGCTGGCCAGGAAGTTCCCGGTTCGAATCCCGTATCCCGTTTTTCTTTGTTGGGTTCCTATAATTTTTTAAAAATCACTGAAAATAAGGGGTTTTGGAAATTTTCTGCAAACCACTTGGTATTATAGACAGATATGGTCGGACAGGGGTGTGTCGGGTATCTCTGGTCTTCCCGAGTCCCAGGCAACAAAATCCTGGAGTTAGGGCAAAATCCGTGAGAAATTTTTTCCCGAGGGGTAGGGGGGTGAAACTAAGGTGGTAAATTCGATATTAATTCAGTTTATACAGATAAATTAAAATCTCTGCTATCGACTTTGCTAATTAAAAACTAAGAATAATTAAGGCTCGTGGTCACAAAATGGCGGTCAAAATGGCCGACCAAAATCTTAAAACTAATATTACTCGGTCCCCTTTTATTATAATATACCCGAGTTTGGGCTCGTTTAAAAGGGCTCGCTGCGGCCAACACGATTATTGATAAATACAATTTTAAAAACTAATTTTACTATTTTTCCATCCACAAAAACACACTTTTTTAATTAAAATTTGATATTAAAAATAGAGATTATTAATTTAAAATTCTGAAAAAATTTTCTAATGCTAATAATTACAGTAACAATTTTTTACAATTATTTAAAAGGTTCCAGGGGGGCTCCTTCCACCCTTTCTATCAACCCTTAAAATTTAAAAACTAAATATCTTGGAAACTAACCAATAAAAAATTTTTATTTTCAGATATGTTTTAGCTATTGACTAGCTTAACAATAATAAATTTTTTAAACTATACCTTATCGATCTATTTTTACTACTATGATTTTTTGAAATTTAGCCTAATTTTTAAAATGAAATTACTTAAAAACTATGATAGGTACTTAAATTATAAAAGCAGATCCGGGATGGGGCTGGCTCGGCGCTTCGGTCCAGGTGGGTAAGTTGTTGCTGACGTCACGGGAACTGCTTCCACGTGACCACGTGGAAGTTGTTTTTTTTGGACTTTACGTCGCCCGTAGGGGCGGAAAAAATCCAAGAGGGGTGTCAAATTGTAGGTCTCGCTGAGGCGCTTCCGGCGACACCAAAAAACTTGGGGGTCAGGCCGATTAAACGCTCAGCGTATTTTGTCAAAGATTTTTCGAGGTTAGAAAATTCACTTTTTTCCACTTTCTACTTCAGCACTGTGTCACTTTCACTTTTTATTTTCACCACTATGTAGGGGCGATTTTTCCGCACACTTTGATGTATCGCACTCAGTAATAACTGCGAAAAAACCCACTTTTTTCGATTTTTGAAGACTTTTTTGAGGCGCGAGCGAGCGTAGCGGTTACGGTACACGTGTTCTCGGGTCGGGGTGACCACGGTCCATGGGTTAGGTTAGGTTAGGTTAGGTTAGGTTAGGTTAGGTTAGGTTAGGTTAGGTTAGGTTAGGTTAGGTTAGGTTAGGTTAGGTTAGGTTAGGTTAGGTTAGGTTAGGTTAGGTTAGGTTAGGTTAGGTTAGGTTAGGTTAGGTTAGGTTAGGTTAGGTTAGGTTAGGTTAGGTTAGGTTAGGTTAGGTTAGGTTAGGTTAGGTTAGGTTAGGTTAGGTTAGGTTAGGTTAGGTTAGGTTAGGTTAGGTTAGGTTAGGTTAGGTTAGGTTAGGTTAGGTTAGGTTAGGTTAGGTTAGGTTAGGTTAGGTTAGGTTAGGTTAGGTTAGGTTAGGTTAGGTTAGGTTAGGTTAGGTTAGGTTAGGTTAGGTTAGGTTAGGTTAGGTTAGGTTAGGTTAGGTTAGGTTAGGTTAGGTTAGGTTAGGTTAGGTTAGGTTAGGTTAGGTTAGGTTAGGTTAGGTTAGGTTAGGTTAGGTTAGGTTAGGTTAGGTTAGGTTAGGTTAGGTTAGGTTAGGTTAGGTTAGGTTAGGTTAGGTTAGGTTAGGTTAGGTTAGGTTAGGTTAGGTTAGGTTAGGTTAGGTTAGGTTAGGTTAGGTTAGGTTAGGT
>OV281357.1:17500-25000 GCA_923062675.1 Marasmarcha lunaedactyla | reverse complement strand
ATCTATATCAACAATAGTTTAGCAACATACCTTCGCACCCGTATTTATTATTCAACAAATACTGCCTTCTCACTTCCGATTTTACCCTTTCCTTGTCCTTACTATTTACCAATTGTCCACCATACTTGTTTGAGCCTTAATCCTTTCAAATACAACGATTTGTCCAGGGTTAATTTCAAAACTTATTTTTACGGTTGGTGGCATTGGTCTGTGCTATAATACTATCCTCAACAATACGCCACAGTTGTCCTGGCGAGTGCGTCCCAGCGTTTCCGCACTGGGCAATCAAGGCTGAGGGCGTTATGGTCTTGCCGGTCTAATTTGGCAGCTTTGCAGTTTCTGCACGAAGGGGGCGTGCCAGCATTGTGTTCTGTGCAGTCCGCCTTAAGGTGCGGACCGCCACAGTGGCTGCAGAGATCCGCTCCCTCCGTGCAGAAACGCCTGCCGTGACCATAACCCAGACACCGGGTGCATTGTACTAATGGTGTCTGGTCCTCAACCTTGATACGCTGCAAGTCGATATGGAGGGTGCCATATTCCAGGGTATTCCTCCATACTGCGGGGGAAACACACATTACTATGTGTTGCGTTTGGGGGTTTCGGGCTTTCCGTCTGTATTTGACAACGATCCGTATATCTGAAGGGTCCAGGCCGGAAAAAATCTTTTTATTCTGGTTTTTGAAGCTTTTTATAATATCGTCGTCAGAGTGAGCCGCAAGTACGTTTCGGAGGATGAGAAGCGGGTCTTTGTTGGTCATCGACTCACACGTGAGTCTTCGCCCTGATGTGAGGAGTTTCTCTTTTATTAGAGTTCTCTCATCCTCTGTCCTGCAGCTCACTATGACCTTTTGGTCCTTAGCTTTCCGGACTCTTTCCACCCGGACCCATCCTTCCTTAGCCTGCATAGCTTCCCGGACTCTAACCAGTACTTCTTCCGCAGTGTCCATCTTGTCCTCGGACGCCACCACAACGGAGTGCAGAGCTACATTCATCCACCTTTCGACTGTTTTCCTGGATGTCGTCCGAGGTTTTCTTTAATTGTATAATGAGTTCATCTTTTTCTTTTTCCCCTTCTTTACTCGACATCCCGCTCTCTACCTCACGTCCTTCACTTCCCTTCACCTTCAGTTCCGACTCTATTTCTTTGACGAGCTGGTACAATCTCTCACACGCTTCAGTAACGCCAGACTTGATGTCACTTTTTAAGTTTCGGGACATGCTTAAAAACTTCTTGGCTTTAATGAAGCATGCGCGAGCCTCCGTCAATCTATCCTTATACCCAGGGGCGGCTTGTGTCGCCTTGGATGTAGTTGGCGTTAATGTGCTCGAATCCGTACAAGCCGCTTCCAACGCTTCCACACTTCGTCGTACCTTCGAGAGAGTCACGGTTCTAGGGGGAGTCTTTTCTGGCTCTGCTTCTTGAGACATTTTTATCGGCGTACGGTAGAGGGCCATGGTAGAAGAAATAGAAATGTCTAGAGAGCTGTATACGGGCTCTCAGTCTAGATTTATATAGGAATTTTAATAATAATTGTTCCAAAAACAAAATTGAAATAAAATAAAATAAAAATAAAATAAAATAAGATAGATTTTTACTCTATAAATTACTTGATTGGGATGTATAAGGTCCTGATCAATAAATATAACGTCACAACACACAATATAAATACTAAGAACTAACTTAAGCTATATCACACAAATCAATATCACAGTAAAATATCAAAAAGCCCAACAATAAAAGCTATCAAATAATGTTCTACTAGATGGCGCTGCTAGTATATTAAAGCGCACATACACTTTTGTAAACAAATCCTCACTCCCTAAGCTCCAGGAAAATGGGTGATGTGGGGGCGGGCTATTTTTCGAAGTTTTTGTCGTCCGATCGGGACGGTTGATGTCTCAATCGAAGCGGACGGTCAAAAGCAAACTATTGAAACTAAAAAATGGGGGGGTTCAATGAAAAATTTTGAAAATATTAAAGAAAAACACTAATTTTAACCAAAATTTGCCGGATTTACACTAAGTATTGCGGATTTTTCCAACACCGTTTTCCTCTGGAGGGGTCTTTGATACCTCAAAAGACGCGGAGGAACACGGCGCAGATGATGGTATAAAAGATTCAAATAAGATTTGCAATACAGAGTGTTTTATAAAATTTTGAAAATAAAAAACTACCAAAATTAACTATTTTATATGAAAAATCAATGAAAAATTGAGTTTTCCGTCAACAACGATGTACCGAAAGGTGTTATTTAACCTTCTCGGATCAACAAAAACCCAAAAACTAAAAACGATCAATTAAAACCAATTCGAACCGGTCAGAACGGTTCTTTGTCTACGAAATTATTAGTAAAAATCGAGTTTTCCGGGATTTTCTCGAGTTTCCAAAATGAAAATTTCACCGGAACCTTATAAACAGGTCGGCGTCAATAAAACAAAAATTTTAATGTATAAAACTCAAAAATCGACCAGCAAAAACTCAGTGAAATATATATATTTGTGTGATGGTTAGGTTAGGTTAGGTTAGGTTAGGTTAGGTTAGGTTAGGTTAGGTTAGGTTAGGTTAGGTTAGGTTAGGTTAGGTTAGGTTAGGTTAGGTTAGGTTAGGTTAGGTTAGGTTAGGTTAGGTTAGGTTAGGTTAGGTTAGGTTAGGTTAGGTTAGGTTAGGTTAGGTTAGGTTAGGTTAGGTTAGGTTAGGTTAGGTTAGGTTAGGTTAGGTTAGGTTAGGTTAGGTTAGGTTAGGTTAGGTTAGGTTAGGTTAGGTTAGGTTAGGTTAGGTTAGGTTAGGTTAGGTTAGGTTAGGTTAGGTTAGGTTAGGTTAGGTTAGGTTAGGTTAGGTTAGGTTAGGTTAGGTTAGGTTAGGTTAGGTTAGGTTAGGTTAGGTTAGGTTAGGTTAGGTTAGGTTAGGTTAGGTTAGGTTAGGTTAGGTTAGGTTAGGTTAGGTTAGGTTAGGTTAGGTTAGGTTAGGTTAGGTTAGGTTAGGTTAGGTTAGGTTAGGTTAGGTTAGGTTAGGTTAGGTTAGGTTAGGTTAGGTTAGGTTAGGTTAGGTTAGGTTAGGTTAGGTTAGGTTAGGTTAGGTTAGGTTAGGTTAGGTTAGGTTAGGTTAGGTTAGGTTAGGTTAGGTTAGGTTAGGTTAGGTTAGGTTAGGTTAGGTTAGGTTAGGTTAGGTTAGGTTAGGTTAGGTTAGGTTAGGTTAGGTTAGGTTAGGTTAGGTTAGGTTAGGTTAGGTTAGGTTAGGTTAGGTTAGGTTAGGTTAGGTTAGGTTAGGTTAGGTTAGGTTAGGTTAGGTTAGGTTAGGTTAGGTTAGGTTAGGTTAGGTTAGGTTAGGTTAGGTTAGGTTAGG
The DNA here is from genome assembly GCA_923062675.1 of Marasmarcha lunaedactyla. NCBI lineage: Eukaryota > Metazoa > Arthropoda > Insecta > Lepidoptera > Pterophoridae > Marasmarcha > Marasmarcha lunaedactyla. Next base: position 21,657 of record OV281357.1, on the reverse strand, counting down.
TTAGGTTAGGTTACGTTAGGTTATGTTAGGTTAGGTTAGGTTAGGTTAGGTTAGGTTAGGTTAGGTTAGGTTAGGTTAGGTTAGGTTAGGTTAGGTTAGGTTAGGTTAGGTTAGGTTAGGTTAGGTTAGGTTAGGTTAGGTTAGGTTAGGTTAGGTTAGGTTAGGTTAGGTTAGGTTAGGTTAGGTTAGGTTAGGTTAGGTTAGGTTAGGTTAGGTTAGGTTAGGTTAGGTTAGGTTAGGTTAGGTTAGGTTAGGTTAGGTTAGGTTAGGTTAGGTTAGGTTAGGTTAGGTTAGGTTAGGTTAGGTTAGGTTAGGTTAGGTTAGGTTAGGTTAGGTTAGGTTAGGTTAGGTTAGGTTAGGTTAGGTTAGGTTAGGTTAGGTTAGGTTAGGTTAGGTTAGGTTAGGTTAGGTTAGGTTAGGTTAGGTTAGGTTAGGTTAGGTTAGGTTAGGTTAGGTTAGGTTAGGTTAGGTTAGGTTAGGTTTTTTTTTTTTTTTTTTTTTTTTATATATATTCCTTCTACCAGCGCACATTTCGTCGCTGACTATTTCTGGCGGTTGCAGGTTTTTGTTCTATTGTTATTAGGTTTTTTATTGATAGTATTTCTCCTTATCTGCTCTTCCTTTACATCTTTTCTCTTGGCGTCATTTTTCTAGAATCATATCGAATTCAACCATTATTGTGCTACTTTTCTAAAATAAATACATTTCTTTTTTGTAAAACTTCGTTCTTTTATATTTTCCGGTCTACTCCCACAATTTCTTCCCTTTTCATATCATTCTTTTTGTTATTCTTGTTTATAAGATCTTACTGTTAATAATTTGTCTACTTTTTTATTCATAATTTATCTTGGTTTCTTCAATCTAACGCTCTTATCTTTCATTTATTTCCTATATTTATATCTTTTTATTGTTACCTGCCATTGAGTTATATTTATATATGTATCCAAATCGCGGGGATTAAATTTTTGCAATAATTCTTCTTGCCTTCTCTGTCTGTTTTTTCCTTATACTGTTCCTTTTACTTATTTCTCTCTTTTTCCATTTCATTTCTTCCCTCGGTCCTTTTCCATGCTTCCAGTGTATGTTGAACCAGAGTATTTTTATAATAATTTGGCAACATACATTCCCAACCGTATTTATTATTTTAAACAAATACTGCCTTCTCGCTTCCAATTGAACCTTTCCTCTTCCTATCTTTTCCCCATTACCTACCAACTTATTGGATACTGAATCCTTTCCAAATAACAGTATTTGTCTAGGGTTAGCTTCAATTATTTTAATTTTTTGGTTGGTGGTAATAGGCTGGCCTTTATTCTCACTCTTCGCAGAAGCCTTGAAGATCTTCCCCCACAACGAGCTTGCAATTATTTTTGCCTGGTGGACTTTACATGATAATGGGAAGATAGGTCCGACGGCTATGGTTCTGGGCTTTCCATTCATACAGTATGGAGAGTATCCAACCCCACCGTCGTTCCTACCCCCATTGCCGTTTATATTACGCATAAGATTATCTTTGGCTCTGTATGTAGATTTAAGTCCCACCAAGTTACCGAATTCTGTTTTCTCGCTTTTTTCCAGTTGGACACCCTCAGCAATACGCCACTGTTGTTCTCGCAAGCGCATCCCAGCGTTTGCGCACTTGACAATCTAGGCTGAGGGCGTTATGGTCCTGCCGTTCTAGCTTTGCAGCTTTACAGTTTCTGCACGATGGGGGCGTACCAGCGTTGTATTCTGTGCAGTCCGCCTTTAGGTGCGGGCCGCCACAGTGGCTGCAGAGATCCGCTCCCTCCGTGCAGAAACGCCTGCCGTGACCATAACCCAGACACCGCGTGCATTGCACTAATGGTGTCTGGTCCTCAACCCGGATGCGCTGAAGGTCGATGTGGAGGGTGCCAACTTCGAGAGCTCTTCTCCACACAGCAGGGGAGACACTCACCACTACGTGTCTCGTTTGGGGGTTCCGCGCTTTCCGCCTATATTTAATCTGAATCCGGGCGTCTGGAGGGTCCAAGTCTGCAAAAATCTTTTTGTTCTGGTTTTTGAAACCTTTGATTATTTCATCGTCAGAGTGAGCTGCAAGAACGTTTCTTAGGATGAGGAGCGGGTCTTTGTTAGTCATCGACTCACATGTGAGTCTTCGCCCTGATGTGACTAATTTCTCTTTTATTTGAGTCCTCTCATCCTCCGTCCTGCAGCTCACTATGACCTTTTGGTCCTTCGCCTTGCGGACCCTTTCCACCCGGATCCAACCTTCCTTAGCTTCCATAGCACCTCTGACCCTATCCAAGACTTCGTCTGCCGTATCCATCTTGTCCTCGGACGCCACCACAACGGAGTGTAGAGTAACCCTTTCAAAGGTTTCTATCTTTGGCGGGCCGGCTACTACACCCGCATATGTGGTGGCGACCGGGGTCACGTCCTTCTTTTCCAGTATGTTCCTTAATTCTTCCATCTTCCGATTATTGTCTTGGATATCGTCAGAGGTTTTCCTTAACTGCAAAATCAGTTCAGTCTGTCCATTGTCCCCTTCTTTATGCGACTTCCTGTCCTCTACCTCACTCCCTTCGCTTTCCTTTCCCTTTATCTCCGACTCGATCTCCTTCACAATTTGATAGAGCCTCTCGCACGCTTCCATAACGCCAGCCTTGATATCACTCTTAAGATTGCGGGACATGTTGAGAAACTTTTTTGCTTTTATGTAGCATGCGCGAGCCTCCGTCAATCTATCCTTGTAGCCGGGGGCGGCTTGTGTCGCCTTGGATGTAGTTGGCGTTACTGTACTCGAGTCCGTACAAGCCGCCTCCAACGCTTCCACACTTCGCCGAACTTTTGAAAGCGTCACCGTTTTAGGTGGGGTCTTTCCCGCTTCGATTTCTTGTGTAATTTTTGTTGGTGTGCGGTAGAGGGCCATGGTAGAAGGAATTTGGATTGTCTGGAGAGCTGTATATGGGCTCTCGGTCGATTAGTAAATAAATGATAAATAACAATTGTTGAGTGTTTCTTACTATCTAATTAATTGATTGGGATGTAGAAGGTCCCTTACCAATAAATAAATAACGTCGCGAACAAATACACACTAAAATAACTTAATGCTCAGTCTAGATTTGCGTAAATAATAAAGCAACAATTGTTACAATACAAGAAAAATTTTACTCTATAAATTACTTGATTGGGATGTATAAGGTCCCTGATCAATAAAAATAACGTCACAACACACAATATAAATACTAAGAACTATCTTAAAACTATATCACAATAGTCACTATAACAATATAACCGTAGAAAGCCCAACTAAAATATTTTAAAAATTTTTTGACTAGATGGCGCTACTTGTATATTAAAGCGCACACACACTTTTGGAAACAAATCCTCTCTCCCTTAACTCCGGGAAAATGGGTGGTGTGGGGGGCGGGCTATTTTCCGAAGCCTTTGTCGTCCGATCGGGACGGTTGATGTCTCAATCGATGCGGACGGTCAAATGCAAACTATTGAAACTAAAAAATGGGGGGGTTCAATGAAAAATTTTGAAAATATTAAAGAAAAACACTAATTTTAACCAAAATTTGCCGGATTTACACTAAGTATTGCGGATTTTTCCAACACCGTTTTCCCCCGGAGGGGTCTTTAATACCTTAAAAGACGCGGAGGAACACGGCGCAGATGATGTTATAAGAGATTTGAATAATATTTGCAATACAGAGTGTTTTATAAAATTTTGAAAATAAAAAACTACCAAAAATCAACTATTTTAAATGAAAAACCAATGAAAAATTTAGTTTTCCGTCAACAACGATGTACCGAAAGGTGTTATTTAACCTTCTCGGATCAACAAAAACCTAAAAACTAAAAACGATCAATTAAAACCAATTCGAACCGGTCAGAACGGTTCTTTGTCTACGAAAAAATTTTAAAAAATCGAGTTTTCCGGGATTTTCTCGAGTTTCCAAAATGAAAATTTAAAATCGAGTTTTCCGGGATTTTCTCGAGTTTCCAAAATGAAAATTTCACCGGAACCTTATAAACAGGTCGGCGTCAATAAAACAAAAATTTTAATGTAAAAAACTCAAAAATCGACCAGCAAAAACTCAACGTAATATAAATATTTGTGTTATAATTTACTAAATTTAGCACCGCTTAGGTAAACTTTTTGATGGGCG
>OV281357.1:0-12500 GCA_923062675.1 Marasmarcha lunaedactyla | reverse complement strand
TAGGTTAGGTTAGGTTAGGTTAGGTTAGGTTAGGTTAGGTTAGGTTAGGTTAGGTTAGGTTAGGTTAGGTTAGGTTAGGTTAGGTTAGGTTAGGTTAGGTTAGGTTAGGTTAGGTTAGGTTAGGTTAGGTTAGGTTAGGTTAGGTTAGGTTAGGTTAGGTTAGGTTAGGTTAGGTTAGGTTAGGTTAGGTTAGGTTAGGTTAGGTTAGGTTAGGTTAGGTTAGGTTAGGTTAGGTTAGGTAGGTTAGGTTAGGTTAGGTTAGGTTAGGTTAGGTTAGGTTAGGTTAGGTTAGGTTAGGTTAGGTTAGGTTAGGTTAGGTTAGGTTAGGTTAGGTTAGGTTAGGTTAGGTTAGGTTAGGTTAGGTTAGGTTAGGTTAGGTTAGGTTAGGTTAGGTTAGGTTAGGTTAGGTTAGGTTAGGTTAGGTTAGGTTAGGTTAGGTTAGGTTAGGTTAGGTTAGGTTAGGTTAGGTTAGGTTAGGTTAGGTTAGGTTAGGTTAGGTTAGGTTAGGTTAGGTTAGGTTAGGTTAGGTTAGGTTAGGTTAGGTTAGGTTAGGTTAGGTTAGGTTAGGTTAGGTTAGGTTAGGTTAGGTTAGGTTAGGTTAGGTTAGGTTAGGTTAGGTTAGGTTAGGTTAGGTTAGGTTAGGTTAGGTTAGGTTAGGTTAGGTTAGGTTAGGTTAGGTTAGGTTAGGTTAGGTTAGGTTAGGTTAGGTTAGGTTAGGTTAGGTTAGATTAGGTTAGGTTAGGTTAGGTTAGGTTAGGTTAGGTTAGGTTAGGTTAGGTTAGGTTAGGTTAGGTTAGGTTAGGTTAGGTTAGGTTAGGTTAGGTTAGGTTAGGTTAGGTTAGGTTAGGTTAGGTTAGGTTAGGTTAGGTTAGGTTAGGTTAGGTTAGGTTAGGTTAGGTTAGGTTAGGTTAGGTTAGGTTAGGTTAGGTTAGGTTAGGTTAGGTTAGGTTAGGTTAGGTTAGGTTAGGTTAGGTTAGGTTAGGTTAGGTTAGGTTAGGTTAGGTTAGGTTAGGTTAGGTTAGGTTAGGTTAGGTTAGGTTAGGTTAGGTTAGGTTAGGTTAGGTTAGGTTAGGTTAGGTTAGGTTAGGTTAGGTTAGGTTAGGTTAGGTTAGGTTAGGTTAGGTTAGGTTAGGTTAGGTTAGGTTAGGTTAGGTTAGGTTAGGTTAGGTTAGGTTAGGTTAGGTTAGGTTAGGTTAGGTTAGGTTAGGTTAGGTTAGGTTAGGTTAGGTTAGGTTAGGTTAGGTTAGGTTAGGTTAGGTTAGGTTAGGTTAGGTTAGGTTAGGTTAGGTTAGGTTAGGTTAGGTTAGGTTAGGTTAGGTTAGGTTAGGTTAGGTTAGGTTAGGTTAGGTTAGGTTAGGTTAGGTTAGGTTAGGTTAGGTTAGGTTAGGTTAGGTTAGGTTAGGTTAGGTTAGGTTAGGTTAGGTTAGGTTAGGTTAGGTTAGGTTAGGTTAGGTTAGGTTAGGTTAGGTTAGGTTAGGTTAGGTTAGGTTAGGTTAGGTTAGGTTAGGTTAGGTTAGGTTAGGTTAGGTTAGGTTAGGTTAGGTTAGGTTAGGTTAGGTTAGGTTAGGTTAGGTTAGGTTAGGTTAGGTTAGGTTAGGTTAGGTTAGGTTAGGTTAGGTTAGGTTAGGTTAGGTTAGGTTAGGTTAGGTTAGGTTAGGTTAGGTTAGGTTAGGTTAGGTTAGGTTAGGTTAGGTTAGGTTAGGTTAGGTTAGGTTAGGTTAGGTTAGGTTAGGTTAGGTTAGGTTAGGTTAGGTTAGGTTAGGTTAGGTTAGGTTAGGTTAGGTTAGGTTAGGTTAGGTTAGGTTAGGTTAGGTTAGGTTAGGTTAGGTTAGGTTAGGTTAGGTTAGGTTAGGTTAGGTTAGGTTAGGTTAGGTTAGGTTAGGTTAGGTTAGGTTAGGTTAGGTTAGGTTAGGTTAGGTTAGGTTAGGTTAGGTTAGGTTAGGTTAGGTTAGGTTAGGTTAGGTTAGGTTAGGTTAGGTTAGGTTAGGTTAGGTTAGGTTAGGTTAGGTTAGGTTAGGTTAGGTTAGGTTAGGTTAGGTTAGGTTAGGTTAGGTTAGGTTAGGTTAGGTTAGGTTAGGTTAGGTTAGGTTAGGTTAGGTTAGGTTAGGTTAGGTTAGGTTAGGTTAGGTTAGGTTAGGTTAGGTTAGGTTAGGTTAGGTTAGGTTAGGTTAGGTTAGGTTAGGTTAGGTTAGGTTAGGTTAGGTTAGGTTAGGTTAGGTTAGGTTAGGTTAGGTTAGGTTAGGTTAGGTTAGGTTAGGTTAGGTTAGGTTAGGTTAGGTTAGGTTAGGTTAGGTTAGGTTAGGTTAGGTTAGGTTAGGTTAGGTTAGGTTAGGTTAGGTTAGGTTAGGTTAGGTTAGGTTAGGTTAGGTTAGGTTAGGTTAGGTTAGGTTAGGTTAGGTTAGGTTAGGTTAGGTTAGGTTAGGTTAGGTTAGGTTAGGTTAGGTTAGGTTAGGTTAGGTTAGGTTAGGTTAGGTTAGGTTAGGTTAGGTTAGGTTAGGTTAGGTTAGGTTAGGTTAGGTTAGGTTAGGTTAGGTTAGGTTAGGTTAGGTTAGGTTAGGTTAGGTTAGGTTAGGTTAGGTTAGGTTAGGTTAGGTTAGGTTAGGTTAGGTTAGGTTAGGTTAGGTTAGGTTAGGTTAGGTTAGGTTAGGTTAGGTTAGGTTAGGTTAGGTTAGGTTAGGTTAGGTTAGGTTAGGTTAGGTTAGGTTAGGTTAGGTTAGGTTAGGTTAGGTTAGGTTAGGTTAGGTTAGGTTAGGTTAGGTTAGGTTAGGTTAGGTTAGGTTAGGTTAGGTTAGGTTAGGTTAGGTTAGGTTAGGTTAGGTTAGGTTAGGTTAGGTTAGGTTAGGTTAGGTTAGGTTAGGTTAGGTTAGGTTAGGTTAGGTTAGGTTAGGTTAGGTTAGGTTAGGTTAGGTTAGGTTAGGTTAGGTTAGGTTAGGTTAGGTTAGGTTAGGTTAGGTTAGGTTAGGTTAGGTTAGGTTAGGTTAGGTTAGGTTAGGTTAGGTTAGGTTAGGTTAGGTTAGGTTAGGTTAGGTTAGGTTAGGTTAGGTTAGGTTAGGTTAGGTTAGGTTAGGTTAGGTTAGGTTAGGTTAGGTTAGGTTAGGTTAGGTTAGGTTAGGTTAGGTTAGGTTAGGTTAGGTTAGGTTAGGTTAGGTTAGGTTAGGTTAGGTTAGGTTAGGTTAGGTTAGGTTAGGTTAGGTTAGGTTAGGTTAGGTTAGGTTAGGTTAGGTTAGGTTAGGTTAGGTTAGGTTAGGTTAGGTTAGGTTAGGTTAGGTTAGGTTAGGTTAGGTTAGGTTAGGTTAGGTTAGGTTAGGTTAGGTTAGGTTAGGTTAGGTTAGGTTAGGTTAGATTAGGTTAGGTTAGGTTAGGTTAGGTTAGGTTAGGTTAGGTTAGGTTAGGTTAGGTTAGGTTAGGTTAGGTTAGGTTAGGTTAGGTTAGGTTAGGTTAGGTTAGGTTAGGTTAGGTTAGGTTAGGTTAGGTTAGGTTAGGTTAGGTTAGGTTAGGTTAGGTTAGGTTAGGTTAGGTTAGGTTAGGTTAGGTTAGGTTAGGTTAGGTTAGGTTAGGTTAGGTTAGGTTAGGTTAGGTTAGGTTAGGTTAGGTTAGGTTAGGTTAGGTTAGGTTAGGTTAGGTTAGGTTAGGTTAGGTTAGGTTAGGTTAGGTTAGGTTAGGTTAGGTTAGGTTAGGTTAGGTTAGGTTAGGTTAGGTTAGGTTAGGTTAGGTTAGGTTAGGTTAGGTTAGGTTAGGTTAGGTTAGGTTAGGTTAGGTTAGGTTAGGTTAGGTTAGGTTAGGTTAGGTTAGGTTAGGTTAGGTTAGGTTAGGTTAGGTTAGGTTAGGTTAGGTTAGGTTAGGTTAGGTTAGGTTAGGTTAGGTTAGGTTAGGTTAGGTTAGGTTAGGTTAGGTTAGGTTAGGTTAGGTTAGGTTAGGTTAGGTTAGGTTAGGTTAGGTTAGGTTAGGTTAGGTTAGGTTAGGTTAGGTTAGGTTAGGTTAGGTTAGGTTAGGTTAGGTTAGGTTAGGTTAGGTTAGGTTAGGTTAGGTTAGGTTAGGTTAGGTTAGGTTAGGTTAGGTTAGGTTAGGTTAGGTTAGGTTAGGTTAGGTTAGGTTAGGTTAGGTTAGGTTAGGTTAGGTTAGGTTAGGTTAGGTTAGGTTAGGTTAGGTTAGGTTAGGTTAGGTTAGGTTAGGTTAGGTTAGGTTAGGTTAGGTTAGGTTAGGTTAGGTTAGGTTAGGTTAGGTTAGGTTAGGTTAGGTTAGGTTAGGTTAGGTTAGGTTAGGTTAGGTTAGGTTAGGTTAGGTTAGGTTAGGTTAGGTTAGGTTAGGTTAGGTTAGGTTAGGTTAGGTTAGGTTAGGTTAGGTTAGGTTAGGTTAGGTTAGGTTAGGTTAGGTTAGGTTAGGTTAGGTTAGGTTAGGTTAGGTTAGGTTAGGTTAGGTTAGGTTAGGTTAGGTTAGGTTAGGTTAGGTTAGGTTAGGTTAGGTTAGGTTAGGTTAGGTTAGGTTAGGTTAGGTTAGGTTAGGTTAGGTTAGGTTAGGTTAGGTTAGGTTAGGTTAGGTTAGGTTAGGTTAGGTTAGGTTAGGTTAGGTTAGGTTAGGTTAGGTTAGGTTAGGTTAGGTTAGGTTAGGTTAGGTTAGGTTAGGTTAGGTTAGGTTAGGTTAGGTTAGGTTAGGTTAGGTTAGGTTAGGTTAGGTTAGGTTAGGTTAGGTTAGGTTAGGTTAGGTTAGGTTAGGTTAGGTTAGGTTAGGTTAGGTTAGGTTAGGTTAGGTTAGGTTAGGTTAGGTTAGGTTAGGTTAGGTTAGGTTAGGTTAGGTTAGGTTAGGTTAGGTTAGGTTAGGTTAGGTTAGGTTAGGTTAGGTTAGGTTAGGTTAGGTTAGGTTAGGTTAGGTTAGGTTAGGTTAGGTTAGGTTAGGTTAGGTTAGGTTAGGTTAGGTTAGGTTAGGTTAGGTTAGGTTAGGTTAGGTTAGGTTAGGTTAGGTTAGGTTAGGTTAGGTTAGGTTAGGTTAGGTTAGGTTAGGTTAGGTTAGGTTAGGTTAGGTTAGGTTAGGTTAGGTTAGGTTAGGTTAGGTTAGGTTAGGTTAGGTTAGGTTAGGTTAGGTTAGGTTAGGTTAGGTTAGGTTAGGTTAGGTTAGGTTAGGTTAGGTTAGGTTAGGTTAGGTTAGGTTAGGTTAGGTTAGGTTAGGTTAGGTTAGGTTAGGTTAGGTTAGGTTAGGTTAGGTTAGGTTAGGTTAGGTTAGGTTAGGTTAGGTTAGGTTAGGTTAGGTTAGGTTAGGTTAGGTTAGGTTAGGTTAGGTTAGGTTAGGTTAGGTTAGGTTAGGTTAGGTTAGGTTAGGTTAGGTTAGGTCAGGTTAGGTTAGGTTAGGTTAGGTTAGGTTAGGTTAGGTTAGGTTAGGTTAGGTTAGGTTAGGTTAGGTTAGGTTAGGTTAGGTTAGGTTAGGTTAGGTTAGGTTAGGTTAGGTTAGGTTAGGTTAGGTTAGGTTAGGTTAGGTTAGGTTAGGTTAGGTTAGGTTAGGTTAGGTTAGGTTAGGTTAGGTTAGGTTAGGTTAGGTTAGGTTAGGTTAGGTTAGGTTAGGTTAGGTTAGGTTAGGTTAGGTTAGGTTAGGTTAGGTTAGGTTAGGTTAGGTTAGGTTAGGTTAGGTTAGGTTAGGTTAGGTTAGGTTAGGCTAGGTTAGGTTAGGTTAGGTTAGGTTAGGTTAGGTTAGGTTAGGTTAGGTTAGGTTAGGTTAGGTTAGGTTAGGTTAGGTTAGGTTAGGTTAGGTTAGGTTAGGTTAGGTTAGGTTAGGTTAGGTTAGGTTAGGTTAGGTTAGGTTAGGTTAGGTTAGGTTAGGTTAGGTTAGGTTAGGTTAGGTTAGGTTAGGTTAGGTTAGGTTAGGTTAGGTTAGGTTAGGTTAGGTTAGGTTAGGTTAGGTTAGGTTAGGTTAGGTTAGGTTAGGTTAGGTTAGGTTAGGTTAGGTTAGGTTAGGTTAGGTTAGGTTAGGTTAGGTTAGGTTAGGTTAGGTTAGGTTAGGTTAGGTTAGGTTAGGTTAGGTTAGGTTAGGTTAGGTTAGGTTAGGTTAGGTTAGGTTAGGTTAGGTTAGGTTAGGTTAGGTTAGGTTAGGTTAGGTTAGGTTAGGTTAGGTTAGGTTAGGTTAGGTTAGGTTAGGTTAGGTTAGGTTAGGTTAGGTTAGGTTAGGTTAGGTTAGATTAGGTTAGGTTAGGTTAGGTTAGGTTAGGTTAGGTTAGGTTAGGTTAGGTTAGGTTAGGTTAGGTTAGGTTAGGTTAGGTTAGGTTAGGTTAGGTTAGGTTAGGTTAGGTTAGGTTAGGTTAGGTTAGGTTAGGTTAGGTTAGGTTAGGTTAGGTTAGGTTAGGTTAGGTTAGGTTAGGTTAGGTTAGGTTAGGTTAGGTTAGGTTAGGTTAGGTTAGGTTAGGTTAGGTTAGGTTAGGTTAGGTTAGGTTAGGTTAGGTTAGGTTAGGTTAGGTTAGGTTAGGTTAGGTTAGGTTAGGTTAGGTTAGGTTAGGTTAGGTTAGGTTAGGTTAGGTTAGGTTAGGTTAGGTTAGGTTAGGTTAGGTTAGGTTAGGTTAGGTTAGGTTAGGTTAGGTTAGGTTAGGTTAGGTTAGCTTAGGTTAGGTTAGGTTAGGTTAGGTTAGGTTAGGTTAGGTTAGGTTAGGTTAGGTTAGGTTAGGTTAGGTTAGGTTAGGTTAGGTTAGGTTAGGTTAGGTTAGGTTAGGTTAGGTTAGGTTAGGTTAGGTTAGGTTAGGTTAGGTTAGGTTAGGTTAGGTTAGGTTAGGTTAGGTTAGGTTAGGTTAGGTTAGGTTAGGTTAGGTTAGGTTAGGTTAGGTTAGGTTAGGTTAGGTTAGGTTAGGTTAGGTTAGGTTAGGTTAGGTTAGGTTAGGTTAGGTTAGGTTAGGTTAGGTTAGGTTAGGTTAGGTTAGGTTAGGTTAGGTTAGGTTAGGTTAGGTTAGGTTAGGTTAGGTTAGGTTAGGTTAGGTTAGGTTAGGTTAGGTTAGGTTAGGTTAGGTTAGGTTAGGTTAGGTTAGGTTAGGTTAGGTTAGGTTAGGTTAGGTTAGGTTAGGTTAGGTTAGGTTAGGTTAGGTTAGGTTAGGTTAGGTTAGGTTAGGTTAGGTTAGGTTAGGTTAGGTTAGGTTAGGTTAGGTTAGGTTAGGTTAGGTTAGGTTAGGTTAGGTTAGGTTAGGTTAGGTTAGGTTAGGTTAGGTTAGGTTAGGTTAGGTTAGGTTAGGTTAGGTTAGGTTAGGTTAGGTTAGGTTAGGTTAGGTTAGGTTAGGTTAGGTTAGGTTAGGTTAGGTTAGGTTAGGTTAGGTTAGGTTAGGTTAGGTTAGGTTAGGTTAGGTTAGGTTAGGTTAGGTTAGGTTAGGTTAGGTTAGGTTAGGTTAGGTTAGGTTAGGTTAGGTTAGGTTAGGTTAGGTTAGGTTAGGTTAGGTTAGGTTAGGTTAGGTTAGGTTAGGTTAGGTTAGGTTAGGTTAGGTTAGGTTAGGTTAGGTTAGGTTAGGTTAGGTTAGGTTAGGTTAGGTTAGGTTAGGTTAGGTTAGGTTAGGTTAGGTTAGGTTAGGTTAGGTTAGGTTAGGTTAGGTTAGGTTAGGTTAGGTTAGGTTAGGTTAGGTTAGGTTAGGTTAGGTTAGGTTAGGTTAGGTTAGGTTAGGTTAGGTTAGGTTAGGTTAGGTTAGGTTAGGTTAGGTTAGGTTAGGTTAGGTTAGGTTAGGTTAGGTTAGGTTAGGTTAGGTTAGGTTAGGTTAGGTTAGGTTAGGTTAGGTTAGGTTAGGTTAGGTTAGGTTAGGTTAGGTTAGGTTAGGTTAGGTTAGGTTAGGTTAGGTTAGGTTAGGTTAGGTTAGGTTAGGTTAGGTTAGGTTAGGTTAGGTTAGGTTAGGTTAGGTTAGGTTAGGTTAGGTTAGGTTAGGTTAGGTTAGGTTAGGTTAGGTTAGGTTAGGTTAGGTTAGGTTAGGTTAGGTTAGGTTAGGTTAGGTTAGGTTAGGTTAGGTTAGGTTAGGTTAGGTTAGGTTAGGTTAGGTTAGGTTAGGTTAGGTTAGGTTAGGTTAGGTTAGGTTAGGTTAGGTTAGGTTAGGTTAGGTTAGGTTAGGTTAGGTTAGGTTAGGTTAGGTTAGGTTAGGTTAGGTTAGGTTAGGTTAGGTTAGGTTAGGTTAGGTTAGGTTAGGTTAGGTTAGGTTAGGTTAGGTTAGGTTAGGTTAGGTTAGGTTAGGTTAGGTTAGGTTAGGTTAGGTTAGGTTAGGTTAGGTTACGGTTAGGTTAGGTTAGGTTAGGTTAGGTTAGGTTAGGTTAGGTTAGGTTAGGTTAGGTTAGGTTAGGTTAGGTTAGGTTAGGTTAGGTTAGGTTAGGTTAGGTTAGGTTAGGTTAGGTTAGGTTAGGTTAGGTTAGGTTAGGTTAGGTTAGGTTAGGTTAGGTTAGGTTAGGTTAGGTTAGGTTAGGTTAGGTTAGGTTAGGTTAGGTTAGGTTAGGTTAGGTTAGGTTAGGTTAGGTTAGGTTAGGTTAGGTTAGGTTAGGTTAGGTTAGGTTAGGTTAGGTTAGGTTAGGTTAGGTTAGGTTAGGTTAGGTTAGGTTAGGTTAGGTTAGGTTAGGTTAGGTTAGGTTAGGTTAGGTTAGGTTAGGTTAGGTTAGGTTAGGTTAGGTTAGGTTAGGTTAGGTTAGGTTAGGTTAGGTTAGGTTAGGTTAGGTTAGGTTAGGTTAGGTTAGGTTAGGTTAGGTTAGGTTAGGTTAGGTTAGGTTAGGTTAGGTTAGGTTAGGTTAGGTTAGGTTAGGTTAGGTTAGGTTAGGTTAGGTTAGGTTAGGTTAGGTTAGGTTAGGTTAGGTTAGGTTAGGTTAGGTTAGGTTAGGTTAGGTTAGGTTAGGTTAGGTTAGGTTAGGTTAGGTTAGGTTAGGTTAGGTTAGGTTAGGTTAGGTTAGGTTAGGTTAGGTTAGGTTAGGTTAGGTTAGGTTAGGTTAGGTTAGGTTAGGTTAGGTTAGGTTAGGTTAGGTTAGGTTAGGTTAGGTTAGGTTAGGTTAGGTTAGGTTAGGTTAGGTTAGGTTAGGTTAGGTTAGGTTAGGTTAGGTTAGGTTAGGTTAGGTTAGGTTAGGTTAGGTTAGGTTAGGTTAGGTTAGGTTAGGTTAGGTTAGGTTAGGTTAGGTTAGGTTAGGTTAGGTTAGGTTAGGTTAGGTTAGGTTAGGTTAGGTTAGGTTAGGTTAGGTTAGGTTAGGTTAGGTTAGGTTAGGTTAGGTTAGGTTAGGTTAGGTTAGGTTAGGTTAGGTTAGGTTAGGTTAGGTTAGGTTAGGTTAGGTTAGGTTAGGTTAGATTAGGTTAGGTTAGGTTAGGTTAGGTTAGGTTAGGTTAGGTTAGGTTAGGTTAGGTTAGGTTAGGTTAGGTTAGGTTAGGTTAGGTTAGGTTAGGTTAGGTTAGGTTAGGTTAGGTTAGGTTAGGTTAGGTTAGGTTAGGTTAGGTTAGGTTAGGTTAGGTTAGGTTAGGTTAGGTTAGGTTAGGTTAGGTTAGGTTAGGTTAGGTTAGGTTAGGTTAGGTTAGGTTAGGTTAGGTTAGGTTAGGTTAGGTTAGGTTAGGTTAGGTTAGGTTAGGTTAGGTTAGGTTAGGTTAGGTTAGGTTAGGTTAGGTTAGGTTAGGTTAGGTTAGGTTAGGTTAGGTTAGGTTAGGTTAGGTTAGGTTAGGTTAGGTTAGGTTAGGTTAGGTTAGGTTAGGTTAGGTTAGGTTAGGTTAGGTTAGGTTAGGTTAGGTTAGGTTAGGTTAGGTTAGGTTAGGTTAGGTTAGGTTAGGTTAGGTTAGGTTAGGTTAGGTTAGGTTAGGTTAGGTTAGGTTAGGTTAGGTTAGGTTAGGTTAGGTTAGGTTAGGTTAGGTTAGGTTAGGTTAGGTTAGGTTAGGTTAGGTTAGGTTAGGTTAGGTTAGGTTAGGTTAGGTTAGGTTAGGTTAGGTTAGGTTAGGTTAGGTTAGGTTAGGTTAGGTTAGGTTAGGTTAGGTTAGGTTAGGTTAGGTTAGGTTAGGTTAGGTTAGGTTAGGTTAGGTTAGGTTAGGTTAGGTTAGGTTAGGTTAGGTTAGGTTAGGTTAGGTTAGGTTAGGTTAGGTTAGGTTAGGTTAGGTTAGGTTAGGTTAGGTTAGGTTAGGTTAGGTTAGGTTAGGTTAGGTTAGGTTAGGTTAGGTTAGGTTAGGTTAGGTTAGGTTAGGTTAGGTTAGGTTAGGTTAGGTTAGGTTAGGTTAGGTTAGGTTAGGTTAGGTTAGGTTAGGTTAGGTTAGGTTAGGTTAGGTTAGGTTAGGTTAGGTTAGGTTAGGTTAGGTTAGGTTAGGTTAGGTTAGGTTAGGTTAGGTTAGGTTAGGTTAGGTTAGGTTAGGTTAGGTTAGGTTAGGTTAGGTTAGGTTAGGTTAGGTTAGGTTAGGTTAGGTTAGGTTAGGTTAGGTTAGGTTAGGTTAGGTTAGGTTAGGTTAGGTTAGGTTAGGTTAGGTTAGGTTAGGTTAGGTTAGGTTAGGTTAGGTTAGGTTAGGTTAGGTTAGGTTAGGTTAGGTTAGGTTAGGTTAGGTTAGGTTAGGTTAGGTTAGGTTAGGTTAGGTTAGGTTAGGTTAGGTTAGGTTAGGTTAGGTTAGGTTAGGTTAGGTTAGGTTAGGTTAGGTTAGGTTAGGTTAGGTTAGGTTAGGTTAGGTTAGGTTAGGTTAGGTTAGGTTAGGTTAGGTTAGGTTAGGTTAGGTTAGGTTAGGTTAGGTTAGGTTAGGTTAGGTTAGGTTAGGTTAGGTTAGGTTAGGTTAGGTTAGGTTAGGTTAGGTTAGGTTAGGTTAGGTTAGGTTAGGTTAGGTTAGGTTAGGTTAGGTTAGGTTAGGTTAGGTTAGGTTAGGTTAGGTTAGGTTAGGTTAGGTTAGGTTAGGTTAGGTTAGGTTAGGTTAGGTTAGGTTAGGTTAGGCTAGGTTAGGTTAGGTTAGGTTAGGTTAGGTTAGGTTAGGTTAGGTTAGGTTAGGTTAGGTTAGGTTAGGTTAGGTTAGGTTAGGTTAGGTTAGGTTAGGTTAGGTTAGGTTAGGTTAGGTTAGGTTAGGTTAGGTTAGG
Source organism: Marasmarcha lunaedactyla (assembly GCA_923062675.1). NCBI lineage: Eukaryota > Metazoa > Arthropoda > Insecta > Lepidoptera > Pterophoridae > Marasmarcha > Marasmarcha lunaedactyla. The sequence continues at coordinate 1,501 of OV281357.1, read as the reverse complement.
TTAGGTTAGGTTAGGTTAGGTTAGGTTAGGTTAGGTTAGGTTAGGTTAGGTTAGGTTAGGTTAGGTTAGGTTAGGTTAGGTTAGGTTAGGTTAGGTTAGGTTAGGTTAGGTTAGGTTAGGTTAGGTTAGGTTAGGTTAGGTTAGGTTAGGTTAGGTTAGGTTAGGTTAGGTTAGGTTAGGTTAGGTTAGGTTAGGTTAGGTTAGGTTAGGTTAGGTTAGGTTAGGTTAGGTTAGGTTAGGTTAGGTTAGGTTAGGTTAGGTTAGGTTAGGTTAGGTTAGGTTAGGTTAGGTTAGGTTAGGTTAGGTTAGGTTAGGTTAGGTTAGGTTAGGTTAGGTTAGGTTAGGTTAGGTTAGGTTAGGTTAGGTTAGGTTAGGTTAGGTTAGGTTAGGTTAGGTTAGGTTAGGTTAGGTTAGGTTAGGTTAGGTTAGGTTAGGTTAGGTTAGGTTAGGTTAGGTTAGGTTAGGTTAGGTTAGGTTAGGTTAGGTTAGGTTAGGTTAGGTTAGGTTAGGTTAGGTTAGGTTAGGTTAGGTTAGGTTAGGTTAGGTTAGGTTAGGTTAGGTTAGGTTAGGTTAGGTTAGGTTAGGTTAGGTTAGGTTAGGTTAGGTTAGGTTAGGTTAGGTTAGGTTAGGTTAGGTTAGGTTAGGTTAGGTTAGGTTAGGTTAGGTTAGGTTAGGTTAGGTTAGGTTAGGTTAGGTTAGGTTAGGTTAGGTTAGGTTAGGTTAGGTTAGGTTAGGTTAGGTTAGGTTAGGTTAGGTTAGGTTAGGTTAGGTTAGGTTAGGTTAGGTTAGGTTAGGTTAGGTTAGGTTAGGTTAGGTTAGGTTAGGTTAGGTTAGGTTAGGTTAGGTTAGGTTAGGTTAGGTTAGGTTAGGTTAGGTTAGGTTAGGTTAGGTTAGGTTAGGTTAGGTTAGGTTAGGTTAGGTTAGGTTAGGTTAGGTTAGGTTAGGTTAGGTTAGGTTAGGTTAGGTTAGGTTAGGTTAGGTTAGGTTAGGTTAGGTTAGGTTAGGTTAGGTTAGGTTAGGTTAGGTTAGGTTAGGTTAGGTTAGGTTAGGTTAGGTTAGGTTAGGTTAGGTTAGGTTAGGTTAGGTTAGGTTAGGTTAGGTTAGGTTAGGTTAGGTTAGGTTAGGTTAGGTTAGGTTAGGTTAGGTTAGGTTAGGTTAGGTTAGGTTAGGTTAGGTTAGGTTAGGTTAGGTTAGGTTAGGTTAGGTTAGGTTAGGTTAGGTTAGGTTAGGTTAGGTTAGGTTAGGTTAGGTTAGGTTAGGTTAGGTTAGGTTAGGTTAGGTTAGGTTAGGTTAGGTTAGGTTAGGTTAGGTTAGGTTAGGTTAGGTTAGGTTAGGTTAGGTTAGGTTAGGTTAGGTTAGGTTAGGTTAGGTTAGGTTAGGTTAGGTTAGGTTAGGTTAGGTTAGGTTAGGTTAGGTTAGGTTAGGTTAGGTTAGGTTAGGTTAGGTTAGGTTAGGTTAGGTTAGGTTAGGTTAGGTTAGGTTAGGTTAGGTTAGGTTAGGT